>BMAO01021575.1:0-23973 GCA_019973975.1 Trichonephila clavata | reverse complement strand
ATTTTTTAAATTTTTTTAAATACCACTCCATATAATTGGTTAATTGTATATAATCGTACAATCTTTTATCAAAAGAAATATGTTACGAATTACAGTTGCATATGTGACAGGGAGGGCGAACCAAGGACACGAGTGCCATTGATGGCACGCGACACAATATTTTGGGCAAGCCACCCATCAAAATGGTTTGTATTTTTGTAAAGTATTACGATCAAACGCGAGTGATTCGTCGCCGTGCAGAGGGAGCACACTAGTTTGTCATATTCTTGCTAGTTACATTATGGACTATTATTACTACAACTAATGATGCGAAATTTGTCTACGCATATAGTCAATTTCGTTGAAACAACTGTATTTTAAAGTATATTTGTGTTATATTTACGTTTCTAACCGTTATTTAACATGGCTAGTTCAGAAAAAAACAAAACGTGCAAGATAGTAAGCGTAACAGAGAATTTCAAACTCGGACCGAGAAACATGGCATGATTAACAAAGGTGGCAAAGTGGTGTGTGTTTTACGTTATAGAACAGTTGTACGTAGAACATAGTCTGTGTAAAACGGATTCCAGATACATTTAAGGTATCCAACTGGTTGCGACAACTTTTTTTAAAAAAAAGAGGTATGGTTTTTTTTTGTTTTGTTATTTTTCAGATTTGTTTAGTGCATTTTAAGAAAAATAAGCTAAAATTAAGAAGATAAAATAAAATTATTATTACTGAAATAAGAAAAAATAGGTAAAAATTGACAAAAAATATCATAATGCGGCCCATTCTGCACCAAAGGTTTATGAACAAATTTTCAATTTTTTTCAATCTAATGTGTTGCTATATTATTCAATTTTGAAATGACCTTCAGGATAAGAGATATTTTCTTTTTTACAAAAATTAGACCTCTTTATATCTCGGTTACTATATGAAAATGCTTAAAAAGACAGTGATTATCTTCACATAAAGGACTGTAAAAGTTATAATAAAACAGTTATTGATAAATCTGAAGGTTAAAACAATTCTACTATTATACATAACTTACAGAAAAATTTCAGCTAATTATGTTCAAAACTTTTTCAGCAATCGCTGACCCCGTTTGATTATTTTCAAAAAATCACATTTCGAGTAAAACGCGTTTTAAAGTAGGACATCTTGCTTCAAGTAATGGCATCTGCTTTTACTAAAACACTTGTAGTTTTTGTTCTAGTAAGCGAAAAATGATAAACTTGGTATTTTTATAAACTAATAAGATGGTGCATAAAATAAAACCATAAAAAAATTTGTCAATTTTTGGCAAAATTCACAGTTTTAGGGAAGTCGGATACCTTAAGTGTTTGAAGAAGCTGGCTTATGCTGTTTAACCATAACTCACATTCAGCATACATTCTGCTAAAAGTAACATCTTACAATCCTAATATAAGTTATTTGTCATCTAATCTGCAACAAAGAAGTTTAGACTAATGTTACTTTAGTTGGAATTACACATAACTAAAGCATTTATTACTATATAGTGCAAAATGTATTTTTGTAGTAAATAAAGAGTTTTGAGCTGTTAGAATTTAGTTTTATATTATTTCCCAGTAATCACAAATCAAAATTATTTGACGGTATGTCTATACCACATTATACATTTCTTCAGAAAAAATGGCACATTTATCCATAAAGGTTCGCCACCCCTAATATATGACATTACAAACTTGAACAAAGATCACAACATTCCTCCCTAGTATTTGTAATTCGAACATTATATTCTTCTTTTTCGTGTAAATAATAAAAGTTAATATAAATCTTTTTTTACCTTATATAAAATTAATTGAATTAAAATTAAATCGTGAAGTATTAATATCAGTTATATTTCGGTTAATACCGTTTTATTTTGTTTGCCAAGTTATAAAAGTTTGCAATCAAAGAACTCTTTATTTACTATGAGAGTAATAACGTCTAGGAATTTATGTCCAAAAAAGGAAAATGCATCCAGTTAAAGTATAACCATAACATTAGCATATAAATGCTAGAGGTAGTCTCATTTTATTTTTATTTTGAAAAATTGTTTTTAATTAACTTATACGAAATATGCAAATTAAATTTTTTACTCTATTCATATAATTTGGGAAACCCTGAAATTAATAGCATCTTCAATTTTTTTTCCTAATATTATAAGCCTTAGCTTCATTTTTTAAATACCTTATTAGTGCAATACTTTTTAAAGTAAAGAAGCAAAACAAAATTGTAATGAAGCAAAGAAATTGTTTTACTTCCAAAATAAAAAATAGTTAAATCATTTATTTAAATTTTATGCTGAATAGGCAATAAGAAAAATTATAAAGTGTAGATTTCAATTTTCCATTTTCAAGGTTTACACAATTTAGGAAATTTATTTGATTTTTGTATTTTATACTTTGACTTTTTCATTTAATGGTTTGTAAAACACATTTTTAATATTGATAAAAATTATATATTAGATGCCTTATTTATGATTGCATTAAAAACAGTTTTATATAATCAAACACATTTAGAATAAAGTACATTAGTGTGTATAGAACTGCCTCATTTCTTTTGGACACAGAAAAGAAATGAATTTTTAACTTTTAATCATTTTGAAATTAATTTTGATTGGCTATTTTCTTTAATCAAAAATTAGATAAAGAAGGAAAAAAGGAAAATTTTATATTTTGCATTTCTTATTTTTTATACAATTAGATGACGAATGTAGTCAATACAAATAATTTAGTTGCCCTAGATTTATTTCATAATTTTAGGAAAAAATGTTATCAAAATACTATTAATTTCAATTTTTTAAGACTATTTAAAACCACAGGATTCTTACCAAATATTACTGACTGTGCATTGCCCTTTTTCAGCTTTTAATATAGGAATAACATTCAAAAACGATTTTATAGTAATTAATACACAAATTAAAATATAAAAAAAGTAATACTATCTTTCGTTAAGACAAAATATCACGATTTTGATACTACTTATTTTATAAAATACTGCCAGTTGCGGTTTTTTTATTACAATATATGCTATTTGGATTTGATTTATTATGAAAGATATGAATTAAAACTCATTATTTGCACAAATAAGGTAACTAAACTATTTTGCCATTTTTAAAGAAATATTTGCAAAAATACACAAATTTAATTTTAATAGATAGCATTTTCTTTTAAAAAAAAAACTTGGACGGCTAGAGGTATGCATTATTAGTTGCCCCGCATTGCAAAAATGACAACACATTTGTGATCGTGCAATTATATTGAAGCATATAGATATACAAAAAGGAAGTATAGTATAATAAGGAAAACAAAAAAAAGTATAATCTTTACGGAGGCAGTAGTAAAGCAAATGTTAATAACAAATAAACTGGTATTTTCCATAGCAAATAATAGTGACACTTTAACTCGTAATACGTGATATTTCGAGCCCTTTTACATGAAGGCAAAGAACAGCATGAATAATGTAATCCTAGTAAATCTCTAGATCAGTCCACAACTGTGGTACTGGACGAAAGAAAACAAAAGGTACGAAATTGCTCCATCAGCACGTTTTTCTGTATCGGAATTTTATCTAATTTGATGACAATAATTCGCTAAGTTGAAGATAAATAAATAAAGGTGTGGACTACAATAGGCTCCAGCTCAGCTTTTCTTATCAAATAATTGTGATACAAAATTTTCATCCAAGAAAAACGTATAAACTGCAAGTTTAAAATAACTGAATAATTTACTTAATATTATTTTATTAATACAATGTAGTAATGTATAAAATGTTATGTGGCAATAACTATCTCCGAATTGGAATTTAAAGGCTACTTCTGTCAATGAAGTTTATAAATTACCGTTTTTCCCAAAGGTATCATATACATATATATATATATAACCTTAGGTCTGCTATCCCTTTATAGTACATTCAGTGATTGCAAATAAAGAACAATTGAAGTATTATTAATTTTTTTTTAATTTGGAATCATTGCAGTGCTGATGGAAGTTAATTTACGTTTATTACTATTAAATTTAATATTTTAACTAAACACTCTTTTCATACTTAATTTGCTCCATTTCAAATAAAATATATTAGTAATAAAAGTCAATTGTAAAATTTCCAATTATTATGCGCATTTTCTCTCTTGTTTTTTAATAATTGGGAAGTCTATGGGAATTTTATTTCCTGGAGATCAGTGATTGCTAAACCGTCAATCGCGAGCAACTAGTAGCTTATGGGGGCATTTTCGGTCGATTGTGTTAATGTTCCCTGCTGGCCTTTTATAGAGATAAGCGCTGAAGAATTCTCTACTCGTGTTATGGAACATTTTGATTTTCAAAAACACAATTTTGAAGTAAAGTTGGTGCAGATTTTTGCATAAAACCGCTTTCTTGAAGCTCTGAAAATATTTGGTCTCTTGTTCCTAAGGAAAAATACCCAATTTTGGTTCAGGTTTGTCTCAAAGGGAAGACAATGTTCAGTTCTACATATCTGTAAGATTCCAATATGAAATTTAGTAAAAATAAGTACAACAATAGATTCACTGTCGCACACTTTGGACAACTATGTTCGGATGGCAGCCACAACCTACTTTCCCAACACAAAAAAAAGTTATTGATGACACAAAAAAAAAGAGTCCCATTCTTCTCATTAAAGTTAATAAGTCTGAAAAGCATCTCTAATGACATTTATTATTTATTACTAATTACATTTCAATTTCTTTCGTGTATTCAATTCAGTTTCAGTTTCTTTTTGTTATACACAATTTAATTAAAATTGATTTCATGTTAACTACATATGTAAGTTTATAGGCAGCAAGCAAATTACATATATTTTTAAATAAATTAATAGCTTTTTTGTTTGGTTACACGTTGGAGGATTTAAAAACAGTAAGATAGCACAGAAGAGCTTTATAAGAGAAAGTTTGGTGACCACTGTCATAAACCATTCAGTACATTTTTGTAAAATGTAGGCTTCATTACCCATTCTCCGATCCATTCTCTCTTTTATTATGTCTGTTAAAATGTCTTTCAATTTGAATATCATTTTAAATTTAAAAAAAAAGGAAATTTCATTAAAGAAAGGAAACAAAGTTGATACACACATAAGAATAAACAGTATTTTTATTTGGCAATAAAAAATGAAGTAACTATTTAGTTTAGAGGCAAAACACACAAACATGTTGAATTAAATCAAAATGTTAGCATGAACCTAATAAAAAAAATTGCTGATGAAATCGGCAATTTACTGTAGTGCTTTTGAGATAAAAACGCTCGATAAAGTCCTGATACAACTCGGTCCAAATGTTTTCTTCACTGGGAATCCAAAAGAAGGTGAAAATCTTTTTCTTTGAATTGCAAATTAAGTAATACATGCATATAATTATCTCTAACAAACAAGGTCACAGTAAACAAGCGAATTCAAGCAAAAGAATAGTTTTCGTTTATCTCTAAAGAAGTGATAAGTGCTGTTGCTTAAATTCTTTACTATTTGAAAGTAACTGTTGATACATTGTTTGAAATTGTTTCTATAGTCTTACACCAACTTTAAATAGTTAAATACACTTAAGTAAAATAAAACTTTTATAAAAATGTATAAAACACTCTATTTGCATGCTTTACTATTAGAAAAATGTGTAAAATAATTAATTATTCATTGCATTTGCAATAAAATTTATAGTTACATAACTCATTGCTTTGAAAATGGTATAAATATATGTTTAAATATGATTATTTAATAATTGCTTAAATAGTTAAGAAATACGAATTATTCTTTAGCTAAAAATAGATTTACTCCCCTTGAAAAAAAAAGCTTAAGAATAAATTATAGTTTAAAAAAAAAACTAAAAGACACGCTTTTATACTGAATCGAACTAAAAAGTAAAAAAATAATTCTTAATATGAGAATAAAATGATAAGGAAAATTAATGTCATTGGGGTAAAAGCGTGGGGTGCTTTGATCTACATTTTTACGCTAACTCAGCTTTTCAGAATAGAAGTGAGAAATTATAACAATTGATACATTTATAGAACACCCCACGCTTTTACCCCAATGACATTAATTTTCTCTTAATCATTTTATTCTCATATTAAGAATTATTTTTTTACGTTTTAGTTCGATTCAGTATAAATGCGTGTTTTTTAGTTTTTTTTTAAACTATAATTTATTTTTCATTTTTTAGTTCGATCTACAATAAAAGTGTGTTTTTTAGTTGTTTTTTTAAACTATCATTTATATTCATTGTTGAATTTATCCTTGAGTTTGATATTTGAAGCTGGAATTACGTGGCTGCTGGAATTAGTCTTGCTCTTCAATGGATACCAATTAACGGGTCTGAAGTGTATTTATTCTCTCCGTTTATGGAGCTTCGGATGAGTCCCGTATCGTTATATTAGATTCCGTCTCTATAGAACAGGTCAACCAAATAAAATTGTGTTAAGAAGGAAAAGTTCGGATTAAAAAAAATTTAATGTGTTTAATACAATTCCTCCGTTTCGTTTTTTTTTCTCTCTTTTCACATTTTCATGCATTGTCATCCACTTCTGAACTATGTTCCAAATTTCAAGTCTCTAGCTCATCGGGAAGTCACACAATTTAAAACCAATTACAAAGTTCCACCCGGACAGACATTAAAGAAAGCGAGTTAATAAAAACCTGGTAATATTAAGTGTCAATTGTTTTTTCACCTTTTAAACGTATTGCTATAATGTTAATTCGTATCATCACTTCTAAACGTATTGCTTTATAAAAATAAAAATATTTAGCAGTTAGAACATAAATTATTTTTTTCACATGCACGAGCCTTTTTTTTATTTTCATTTTCAGAAAAATGTTTATATTATAGTAAGGAATTGATAACACCCACCCTCCACTTTCTCAGATACAGAACACTTTTTTTGTTTGGTTTATTTCTATTAACCGCAGGTGTATTTTATATTTGCATATAATTAGTTTTAAATTTAAAACACTCTCTTTAGGGCTACACCTTATTCTTTTAGTAGCTAAATCTGAAATTAGTCGCCAAATCTGAAAATGATATATGGAATTTGTCGCCAAATTTGAAAATCGTGTATGCAATAAGTCGCCAAGTCTGGATGTGGTATATAGAATTGTCGCCAAATCTGATTATCCTTATTCCTGACGATCCTGAAAAGGACAATGGAACAAAATTATGAAATTATTGTATTGTCACCGGTCCTTGACAAGTGTGCAAAATTTCGAATTGATCTGACCTTTTAAAGTGGGTAAAAATCGAGTTCCAAGATTCCATTACATGCAAGTGAAACTTATAAAAGCGAGTTAAAAAAGAATAATAGTGATTTAAATTTATATTTTACTTGAAGATTGCCTTTTCTATATTGTTCTTTAACATAAAAAATAAAAATTAAAGGGAAAATACTTACAAATAAAACAATCAATTTTTTAAAAATAATTTTCATTTATATTTTTTAAGAATTCGTAACAAATTTTAATAGGAATAGCGCAGTAGGTTCGGGGTTCAAATCACCGTCTGGGCAAGCTGGAATCAATCTCTCATCCCTTGATTGGGTTTTTGAAAGAGTATCAAGCTTCTGCGTGGGAACTAAAGACTGAGTATTTCGCTTCAGACTGACCACCTGACCGGAACATCTGCTAATGTACCTCAACACACAAAGTCATAAATACTGAGATGGACACAGCAGGCCTTGATCCTCATGGACTGTTGTACCACTGAGTTTAGTTAATATTCTTCGAAACCACTTCCTAGCTCACTATGCATTTAAGTTACTACGATTTTCTATGTAAGTAAATTTAGTTTTAATTATTGTAGTGACCAAATCCTTTCTCGTTCTTGAAAAATACTCTTTAGATAACGTTTTCCAATTTCTCTTCAAGTAAAGAGTATTTGTCCAATGGCTGATTTATGGCCAAATTTATGTGACGTCATAATCACATGATAAATGCAACCGCAAGTTCCCTGCTAAATATTTTTAAAATAACACATGATGCATAAAAACATATAAAATTTCACTCAACTTTATTTTGGAATTCTATACAAAGATTATTCAGGGAATATTTTAATGAATATCATATTTAAATTTATTAACGTGGCTAGATGAGTAACACTAACATGTGTATTTTTTTTACATTTCTAAGGAAAGGCCTTTTTTATCAAATAATTTAGTTGTGTTTATCCAGCGCCCGTGTTTGGTTTCTTGACCATTTGACTCCAAGCCTCCCAATACCGACTGACGACGTTGTCAGTCGGGTATTCATCGAGTCTAGTGCATTGGAGCAGGTGGTCGCCATCCATCCTGGCATGGCCACCTCGTCAGCAGCCAGACCAAGCCAGTAGAGGTATACTCCCAAAAAGTCATGTCCGGTGGTTAGGTGAAAATGGGCAACAGCATGAGCGGACGGCTCGCTCCAGGTACCTCGAGATAGGATTCACAGTAGTCAGGGTTTCTAATGGCTTTCAAGGCTCTTTGTGTTTTGGGTCATGGCAGTACATTTTCAATGTATGTGGATACAAGCTGTTTGCCTTCTGAGAGTCAAGGGGACTTCCCGTTCGGACGACTTGGCTCCCTGCTTGGCTTTTTGGTCTGCTCTCTCATTTGGGGGGGGGATCCCAACATGACTTGAGACCCATATGAAACGAGCTCCGCAATTTTAATTCGGCAAGCAGTCAATTGGTGTGTTACTGCTTAAGACTAAATAAACCAATTAAGCATAATAAACTTTAAGTGAAAATTTTTTTTATATATTCTAAATTAGGAAAACTAATTCTATGTATAAATATTTGTTATAAAAAATTATTTCTTCTTGAAAATAAATGATCCTTCAGAAAATAAAATAACTTGTTGAACTATTTCTAACTTTTCAGGTCCGTGCCATCATTCTTGTCTGTGTTCTTATCGGAAATTCCGTAGCAAATCTTCTGTTAGATACTGTAGGAGATGACGAAGTTTCTGGCTATATTATGTCACCAATTATTGGACTTTCGAAAATCCACCTTGCAAGAAAATTCCGTCGTCAGGTGAACTGGCATATTCCGGTCATTCCTTACGTTGAAAAAAAGAACAAAGAATTGAGTCCCATAAGCGAGAGTTACTTTGAAATTGATGATGATGAAGATGATGACGTAAAAGATATCGAGCTTAAGTCTTAAGGTAATGGTATATGTAAAATTCTAATTTAACGAGATCGCTTTTTTTCACCGAAAAAAAAAATAGGGTTTTTTTTTAACTTATTGCCAATCCTTTTTGAGTAACAGAACATAAGTTAAAAGATTCTTCCACTGTCAACACCGTCATTTCGACTAAATAGTCACATGACATGCCCACTATTCCTTACGTCACTTCTGTAAGGGGCTAGACACAAACTTTAAAAGTACATTAACCTGATGGTTAGGCTTCTGGAAAGTGTATACTTCTTTATGAATCACCCTGTATAACATACAGCAATGGATTGCATAAAAATAAATTGCATAATTTTTTGCCGGCTGGGTGGCGTGGTTGGTTTGTCGCTGGCCTTTTGCACCCATGGTTGCGGGTTCAACCCCGGCCCATGTCGGTGGATTTTCATGATGCAGAAAATCGACAGCGGCCATGTCGTATGATTATGTGGATTAAAAGATTCCCAGAGTGTCTGTTTGTCTAGGATACTCTCGGCAAAATTAAATCCTAGTGCAGATTCGCATCGTCAAGAGCTCAGGCGCCTCCCTCTGTGAAGGAAACTGGGCATCAAAATTGCTTGCTGTAATTGGTATTGTCTATGTGGTGCAGCGCTAAAAAGTGATACCAGCTCCTGGGGAATGTACTAGGTCTGCAAAGTTTTAAAATACCAACGTGCGCAGCCCCATTGGAAAAAAAATATAAATAAATTGGAGTACAAATTATATTGTTGCCACAGTCCCAAGCGGAATTATTAATTACTTCTTTTAGCTGTTTGAATTTTCTCATCCGATAGGGAAAATTAGCTTAAAACTCCCTTTTGTAGGGATTACCAAGAAACTATGACATTAGTTGAATCATGGTCGTTAAAATAGGATTTATATTTCCAACTCTTGAAAAATAATTTACTTACGCAACGTAAAAATATTAAATAACTTAAAGGATTTATTTATTTATAAATGGATGTTAGAAAAGTAAAGGAATTACATATTCCTGTCTTATAAATATTCAAAATTAGACCGAAATATATATTTAAATAAGTTTCACTTGTTAAAAAGGTCTACTTTTAAAATTTGCTGCACAGAAATACTTATAATTATAAAATTTTAAGTGTTTTATTTCAAGTATAATATGCTTTATTTTTAATTATTATTTAAACATGACTTTTGATTTCTTTTTCAGGCTGATATACGAGCTGATGGAATGTGATATTTTTTATTTGGACTGTGTATAGTTTTATAACTGAACCTATTTTTTTTTACTGGAAATAAAAAGAAATAAATGTAAAATGTATCGAAATAGTTTCCTTTCTTCTGTGTGTTTTTTAAAACATTTTTACTTTATATAACTTATAAGGAGCTTATAAGCAGCGCATAAGAATTTTATATATGTGATGAGTTCGTGTGGATTTCCCGTTAACATTTTTCAGCAAATGTCTGGAGATCACAAAAGTGATACTTTCGTGTAAAAATAAAAAATCACATGCTTTCTTGTATTTCATTACGCTTTCTTACGATTCTTAATTTGAAATTAATAACAAATGTAATCCTTCATTTGAAGGACAAGTGGAATTAAAATACATAAGTTGAAACTACCAAAAAATTAATGTCTAATCCTAAATCTAGACTGGATGTATCGCTATCGACATCAGATATAAAAAACAGAAACTTAGTATCTCAACTCAAATAATCTCAACCATAATTTATCCCTGTATAATCTAATATTACTTTGACTGTTTATAGAAAGGAAGTGTCTGAAGGAAATGCAGAAAATGGAATTCCTTTCATTTTTTATAAACATTCATATACCGAGAAATGAACAAAATCAAATCAATAAAACAGAATAAAATTGTGCAAATTATTCAAGAAAATAAAAGGAAGTCTTACCAATCTATTTCCAAAATATTATAACAAAAGGGAAATAAAAGAATCTAAAATGATTCGATGACACCGTTTAGTGTGTTAATCGGGTTAGTAAAGAAACAAATCACACAATGTTATGCCACAATTCACAAATATATCTAGATAAAAAGACCTTATTATGTTGAGCTAAATTAGTTTATTCTTGATATCTACAATGTAAAGAGAATATTTATTTAGTAAATTATGTCTCTTAGGGTTCACAACCAAAAAATGTAATAGAATCAATTGCAATTGATGAAGAATTTTTGCCTGCACGCATTCGTTTCTATTAAGGTATCCGACTACCCTAAAATTGTAAATTTTGCCAAAAATTGACGATTTTTTTATGATTTTATTTTATAGGTCATCTTATTAGCTTTATAAAAATATCACGTTTATTATTTTCCATTCACTAGAACAAAAACTACAAGTGTTTTAGTAAAAGCAAATGTCATTACTTTATCAAGATATATATGTCATATTTTAAAATGCGTTTTACTCGAAATGTGTTTTGTTTTAAATGCTCAAACGGGGCCAGCGATTGCTAAAACAGTTTTGAAAATAATTAACTGAATTTTTTTTTTGTGTGTTCTGTTTAACAGTAAGAATGTTTTAACTTTAAAATTTTTCAATCACTGTTTTATTACAAAATTTACAATCCCTTATTCGAATATAATCACTGTTATTTTAAGCAATTTCATATAATAACTAAGATAAAGTGCTCTAGTCCTTGTAAAAATTAAAATATCTCTTATCCTGGAGGTCCTTTCAGAAATGAATAGCAAGACAATACATCAAAATTAAAAAATTAGTTCATCAAGTTTTTGTACAAAATGGCTTCGTTTATGTAATTTTTTGTAAATTTTGACCATTTTTTCCCCCATTCAAGTAATAATAATTTCTTTTTCTCTTCTTAATGTTAGCATATTTTTCTTAAAATGTACTAAATAAATCTAAAAACCACAAAAAAATCTCCAGATCTCCATTTTTTTTTATAAAAAAAAGTTGTTGCAAGTAGAGAATCGGATACCTTAAGCAATTACTACTTCATACTCAAATATGTGAACTTCAATCGATTGTTTTGCTCAGTACTGGTCTTTGCAAAATCTTCAGCTGCTCAAATTGCCATTAATTTGTTCTTATGCCTTTTAATGGATCATTCAGTTATTTGGTCCTCGAGTACCATTCACAAAACTACAAAATCACAAACCAATAATCAGCATGATAGATTACCACTCTTCATTGCCCTATGTTCTATATATAATTCATAGGTTCCCAAACTTTTTAGCCTCATAGACCCTTTGACAGGTTTTTCAGTTTGGGGTAGACCAAACTGAACTACTTACCTAATGTGAAATTTGTGCAAATTTATCAACTTAAATGTGTTTTTGACAGCAGGTATAGAGCTATTTACTTTAAAAGATTAAAATTTTTAACTATAGTGAAGTATAGAAGAGTTTAAAACTTAAGAAAATACATGTTAGATAATTTAATTAGTTAATTAAATTAAAATTTAATTAATGCATAAAATAACTTTTACATAAAATAACTGAGCAACAAACAATTGTTTTTAGAGGGAGTGAGGAATCTGGGGATGCCACAATAAATTTTCAACATTTGGCATCAATCTTATCAAGTTTTAACACTTAATATATTTCCTTGGTTAATAGCGCTTTCAGAATTTTCTTCTTTCTTCTTTAATTTGGAGATTGGCAAGCGCACTGAAATTCCTTCTCAATCGGAAAAACAATTAAAAACTTTCTCAAGATATTCCTTAAGATGGAATAAATAACAGGTATATATATTTAAAGCTAAAATTGTGTTGACATCGTTTGTAAACTTTACTTTAAGATCTTCGTTAGTTCATATTCCTACAGCTTAATTCTTATAATCTGACATTTTTTTTTCAAAGTGACCATATAAATTCATTGTCTAATGTGGTACTACGATAGTCAAAACATTTCAAACCTAATTTTAAAATCTAAAAAAAAGGAAATTAAATGTTGGTGATGTCCAAAATTATACTCCTTTAGCTTAATTCTGGCAAGAAATGCTGACATGGAATTTGTTTTAATAAATTTTATGCTGTCGCCTTTTGTAACTGCAAATAAACCTCATTAAATTTAGTAAATAAATCTGTTCAATAGGTAAGTTTAGTTCCACTTTATTACATTTTCTTTTAAAATTAAAGTCACGATCTGGTTTGATGAAAATCACTATCGTAGACCCCCAAATTATTTTTTGTCTGTCGTGGACCCCTTGCAGATCATCATAGACCCCTGGGGGTCTATATAGACCACTTTGGAAATCAGTGCTCTAATTGTTTTATAAATTTTATAGTATAGTATAGTAGACATGTATATTGTAGTACTATTTTATTCTATAATTACTATTTATTCTCTACTATACAAAAATTTGATGTTGTTGAGAATCCAAATTTCTTTCCAGAATTTTTCGAATATTAATTATCAACTTTTAATCGCATATTTCCATAACATGGAAATATAAATAAGTATGAATAAATTATTAAAATTATGGTAAATTCAAATTTGAGGTTAAATAATTTCTAAAATATTTCTCCCTTTAAATATACGACAGGAATAATTATAATCCTGAATAACTGCCAGACTGGAAAATGTGTTTATTATGCTTAAGATCAGACGGTTCCAAAAAATTATTTAAAGAACTTTAATATCTTCATATTACCATTAATAAATTTATAATTATTTCATAATTATTTGCATTTGCTAAAATTTTACGAAGTTTATATGTATGTGTAACCTTTTTTTTTTATTAATATGAGATAATTCAAAAGTTACTAATATTTTAGTTATATTTTTAGCAATAAATCATAAAAACAATTTCAGCAATAATCAATAAAACATAAATCAATTTTAAATAAATAAATTTCAAATATAAATCATAAAATAACATGTTAACCTCAAATATGTAAAATACTAAAAAAGATTTACAATTGTTTAATGACTAAAATATTCAAATAATGGTTGAAAAAATTGTTCTATCTCTCTCTCTATTATGGAATTATATTTGCTGTAAATTATGAGCCAAAGAATACTTAAATTTTAAATCTTTTCTCTAAATAAATACACATTCTAAAGCATTCGAAACTATATTATAATATATGCCACTTCTTTTTAGTATTGGAGCAAAAAATAATTCATTTTATGCTTCACATAAATTATAAACTTTCAAAGGAGCTAAAAGTACTACGCTTAGTTAAGATTTATTTGAAAAGCACCATATAACTGTAAAGTTTAATGCAGTTACTCTGTCTATATTAAATATTTTCTTCAAAACTTCTAGGAACTAAAGTAAGTTTTTAAGATATAAATACCTGAAGGAAATGAAAAAGTCAGTTACTTTCTATAAAGAATTAATTTTCTAGTTTATCATTTCCTGTTTAACCGGAAGTTATCACAGAAAAAATATGAAGAAATGTAACATGCACACACATGTCTAAGAAATTATGTGCTAAAATTAGGAATATTAAGCAAATTTTTCGAAAATAAATTTTAGTATTCTGCTTTGTGATTCAATAAATCAAAGAATTTATTTAACAAATAATTCTCTTTTAAAATAAAGATTCTCGAATTCTGCAAGATGTAAAAATATTTTACTGGCTTCTTTATTACATGAATTTTATGAATGAACATGATGTTCTCTGTAAATTCAATAAATAAGAGTGTTTTTCGAATTTAAATTATTCAAATATGACATAAGTTTTAAAAACGTAATTTATATTTATAGTTATCCACAAACGTCTTAATTTTTTTTCTTAAATATTTAAAACAAAACAAGCAACCAAGAAATTTCAAATCTAACTTCCTTTTTTTCAGTTCATTTAATTATTTGATAAAAAAAGTTGTACTTATATGACTATGATAGAGCGCCTTTTTTATAGCATAAGAAATAAAGGTACTTCTCCGTTTTGCGGCGCAAATCCCGCCAAGTAGGTTTTATTGACGATTATACACAATAAAAACATTTAAAAAATGTTAATAAATGTTAGATCTCACTGGTTTTTCATTTATTTTTGAAGTGTATTATGAAAAAGACGTTACTGATAAGAAAAAATCGTGACTTGTTTTGAAAATGTGATGGTAAAAGGATACCAGCTGGAATACACCATTTGGCGTCAGTTGTTTCATTTTTGGCGACATTATCGTCTGCACCGGTAAAACAGAAAAGTACCGAAATAAATACACTTCTCACTATTCATAAATAGGTTTTTTACTTGTGAAACAAAACTATCATGAATTAGTCCTTTCAATAATATATCTGTAATACCTCTCAATTATAACTTGTAGACTTAATTCTACTTTTAAAATAATTTTTTATAATCCCAACTAATAAGCATATTTTTAAGACTAAAATTTTAAGGTATTCATAATTTTGCAAGACATACATTCTTTTTGTACTATGCGAATCTTACAAAAACAAACTTCAAAAGTAATGTTTTTTATAAAGTATCTTTTATACAAACATGTGATGGATGACAGAATTGTATTGAAAATAATATCACACAAAACATCCTTCAAATAAAAAACTTCGCAAAATCCGTGGTAAATACTCATATTTATAGATACTCCAGAACAAAAGAAAGAGATTCAAGAAATCCAACCTGAACTATTGAAAGATACTGAAATCTGTTCTAGTTGCTTGATAGCCTGGATTTACTATGTAAGCTCTTGTAATGAAACTTCCAGTGAGACATACTTTGGCTGAGAAATATTTGTTATTTTCTTTGTAAAATGATTTCAGCTTATGTTTGGCTTATGGCAACTGAAGCTAAAGGAAAAAGAGATACATCTCCAAAACTATACTGCTGGAAAAATATGTTTCAAAGTCTTTATATATATCCTTATTCTTTATATTTGTTTCTTTCTTACTTTGTCTCTGCAAATATTTTTATACATCTATATAGAATTGCAATAGATAACTGAAAACATTTTTTGTGAGATAAATCTTTAAGCCCAGTATTAACATGAACCATCTTAAATTTCAATTTTATAGAAACATATTCATAACTAAAATTTTTAAAAAACGCTCTATAAAATCAGTTTTTGTATTTTAAGCATATTTATGTAAACATATCCACAAATACATACGCAGGTACACATTCACAAAAACACTCATAGGTATAAATACATATAGATATATATGGGTTAACCCAAAGCCCTGTCCTGATAATAAACATGTATTGTGCTCCAACTATTATAATTACCATACTTTCTCGAATTTAAGCTGCCCTTTATTCTAAGCCGCACCGTAGACTTTCTGTACGTTTTTGAGAAAAAATAAAAAAAATCCTGTAAAAAGTTCATCAATATCTGATACTTAAAAAGAAAAATTTAGTGAGAAATTATAAGAAATTAATAATTAATTTATTTGATCAGTATTAAAAACTTTCATATACATACATGGATCATGTTTCGAAAACAATTCGTCACTCTCGATATCACATCTGACTTAAAATCGGTGCCGGCGTCACCATTTTCCCATATGGGGCCGTCTTCCTTGCCAACCAATTCATTTATTATGCAACATCTTAATAAAAAACGTATTTTAGAAGAATGCAAAACAATTATTAATATTTAACATTTACTGACAAAAATTATATCCTATTGTTTATTTTTGATGTTTAGGTGATTAAAAGAAAGAGTATATACAAAAAAAATTCCTAAATAAGAGCAGATAACAATGTTTAGGATAGATTGTATATTGGAGATAAATTGTGGAGAATAGGATAAGTCATCAATGCAAGCTTTTCCCCCCACCCCCGCTCAGAATGGATGGTTTCATCTTTTTCTTTTGAAAGGGGTAGAAACTCAATTTCTTCAATCCAACAAATGTTTTGCCTTTGATTCTAAGCCTCACCCGATTTTCAGTAGCATTAACATTGGAAAATAGTGCGGCTTATAAAAGAGTAAATATGGTAGATATATGTTTGTTTGGATGTATTGTAAGTACTGTTATGAGTTTATTATACCACCATTTGCCTCAGTGAATTCTAACTTGAGCCCTCTTGGTAGATATGAGAACGTCTAAGTGGTATTCGAACTTCCGCCAATTTCCTTAACATGTCTTACATTCATGAACTTTATCATCAAGCAACCTAAGCATTTAATAAGGAATTAATTTTTGCCAGACTATTTGCGATAATTGAAGTTAATGTAATGTTTCACAAATTGATTTCGAATGATTCCGCTGAAACGACTGTCAAACATGCTCAACAGTTGCTTCACTCATACTAGGCCTAAAACTTCTATTTTGATCCTGCACGTTTCCTGTTTTTTAAAACGTTTCATAACATCGCTGTGTTGATTTTGCCTCAAGAGGTTTTTCCCCATAACAATGTCAAAATTTACGCTGGGCATTATATAGTGGGCTATTATGTTTCTTGAAACCAAGTCACACATGCATGTGTTTTCTCTTAAATCTTAGTTTTCTCATTCCAACAAAATAGTATGACTTCCTTACAATTGTTGCCCTGAAAGAGTGAGTGAGTAAATATAAGCATTGTACTATTCAGCTACACGAGGGCTTTTGGCGACGGACCTCGTAATTTTGAACCATAGTCAAGTGATGAGGACGATTCCTGAGCTGACATTCCCTCTCTAACTTACACACCACACCAACAGGAGGACGTTTGAGCCGCGACAAATTTAACTTGCGTTGCCCCCGTACACGGCGGATCTTCAGCGGGGTACTAGGCTAAAACTCATTAAATACTGGCCACGAGTTCGTTACCTTGACCACTAGGCTACTATGGCCAAATTTTCACTCCTGCCTGCGTCACTCTTGAAGGAGCATTCAGACCATTTATTACACAAAGAAAACTACTAAAACTGACCTATCTAATGATACAAAAATTATATTTTAACAATAAATTATTATTATATAATAAATTGTTATAATCGGGGCAAGACTTTGGTTCACCCTGTATATTTATTTATGTCCACGTGGTTAGCATCTGAAATATCGAAATATCCAGTAATCCAGTAAAAGTAATTGTGCTTTCTATAAGCATTGTCATGGGGTAAACCCCATATATACGAGCTGCGACGAGGAATAAACAATCGTATATTTAAGGGTCATTAAATTATGCATTATCTAAAATTATCTTAAATTATGCATCACCTACTACACATTTAATTTTTATTTTCCATCTTACAACTTGGATATTACACTCAAAAGCTGGATGAGAAAATATCATTCAACCTTCAAATTCAAAAAACATTTCATTTCCTTTTATGATCATAAACCAAACTTAACCACGCATTACTCTCCATCCAAAATCTAAACGAAACTTACCAATTAGCAGTAGTTTAAATTATAATATGCTACCCAACTCCAAATCAGAAGCAGCTAAATAGTAATTTAATAAATTTAAAATTTAATATCTTTAATAAATTTAAAATGAATTAAAGATTTAATCAATTTTACTATTATTCTATTGCTTAACAACGCTTTAGAGTATCTTATTTATTTTATACCCATTTATCCTATATCTTCCTCTAACAACCATCGTTTGAGCAACAACTTTAAACATCGTTTCATTTAATTGCTTCCTACGAAGTGAAAACACGTTTCTCGCCTATAATAATAATAGTCTTTGATTAAAAGTTTGGTCGATTCTCTTCCACTATTTAACATAGGAAGATCTGAAAATGATTTAACTGGATGACAATTACATGTTTATAGAGTTAGTGTGTTGATACTAGAATATAAGGTATAATTACTATTGATGTTTCAAAATGCTTGATCCCATGAAAATTTTTATAAAAAACTGGGTAATATTCATTGGGTATTTCCAAACTTTCGATCGAAACCACGTTTAATTAATTGAGTAAAGATATTTTTGTATCAAAACAAACTTTTTAAAAGAAATAATAACTTAAAAAAGTAGCTCATTCTTTTAGGCTTTTTGAGTGGCCATGGTAACTGTGGCGGTATCTAAGTAAGCCAGTAACAGCCTCCGGACAGGAGTGATCACTTTTGTCTAGTGGTATGTTACGTGTTTACGAACCCATAGGTCGCAAATTCTAATCCAGCACATTGGTGATCTTGGCTGAAAAGAAAAAAAACGCAAAACCTTCTGATCTGTCATGGCGCCATCTGCCCGCAAGAAGAGCAAGCAAAGTCGTCGGACCCACTCGACGCAGCAAGTAAAGTCGTCAGACTCACTTGACGCAGCAAAAGTTGTCAGACTCACTTGAAGCAATAGTAACAACTCCCACGCTCGCCATAACAACAAATACCTCGTTCGTTCGCCTATCCACCAACTCACTGGTGGGGGAGTACTGTGGTGGTATCTAAGTAAGCCGGTAACAGTCTCCGGACAGGAGTGATCAATTTTGTCTAGTGGTATGTTACGTGCTTACGAACCCATTGGTCGCGGGTTCTAATCCATCACAGTAACCTATTGGTTATATTTACGAACTCGTGGCTGGAGTGTCACGTGCTTGAGTCCTGGAGATATTGAAGAACCCCCTCCTGTATAGAGAAGGGATAAACATGTAATCGATCGGTGAACCACCAAGACTTTTGGGGTGACCACCTTTACTAATACCTGAGACGAGCATATTAAAAGAAACATATTTATAGAACACCTAATACAATATCGGCTCTCCACAATCGTTATTACTGTGTTTTTTAAGGGGTCTCAGGGATGTTAACTTTCTCTAGAGGGCTGAAAATATAAACAATATTCAAATACATATAACTCTTTAAAATTAAATAATTCGAGTCTTTTACACATTATTTATTAAGGAATGGGGCTGCAGAAAAGTGTAAAATGTTTCAAATATAATCATAATTTTAAAAGTTATAAGCATATGAAAATAAGAAATATTAATTAAGTTTTACGTTGCGCATGCTATTTTCTAAGGCAGTAGCTTTAATTACTAGCAAAAAGTTGATTTATAAAGTTAAATGTATCTTTATTAGACTGTAGTATTTTATTAAAAAAATTAAGTTTTTTTCAAAATAAAAAATAATATTTTCAAATTTTTTTTTAAAATTTCAATATTTTTCAAATAGTTTGAAATACAAAAGATATATTATTCTTAAATTACTAGGATTTAAAGAGTAGATACATTTTATGATTCTTTAAAGTTTTATACGTCAAAGGCTACTATATTAGAAAATAGCGTGAGCAACGCAAAAATTACTTAATATTTATCACAAAATTATTTCTTATTTGCATATGCTTTTAATTTTTTAAATTATTATATTTCAAACATTTTGTACTTTTTTGAAACAAAGCAAACTTTGTTATTTTAAATGTTTTAATATAACTCCTATTACTTGAGTATTTGAAAAATAAAAATAAAAATTGAAATAAATAAAATTATGTTAGAAATCTAATTTGTTTATGTTTTATAAAAAGTAGAATACAAAATGAATACGGAAAATAAAAACTAATTTACGTTCAGAAACTAAATTTGGTGAATGAAGATAAAAATGCTTTCATATTTGGCCGGCAGATGGTGCCACAAACCGTATGTTATGATTTAGGAGAGATTATTTCTAAAAAATGTGCACATTTTATTTCTGTACCAAAGAGGTTAAAGCCTGAAGTAGCGAGGTACCCTCCAACGATATTTGTAAAAAATGGATTTACATTTCATGTGCAAGAAATTATTATCTGTTAAATGTCGACAAATTTGCTGTTAATACATATTTGTATACCCGAGGCATGAAAATAAACACCTAATAAATAATGAAATAATTTTTTTACTGAAAATAAAATAATTTTATTAAATTGAAGTAATATTATACTGGTCGCAATTTTGAAAAGGTATAAAAATTTAAAATGGTTTTACAAATATTCAAGAAATGTATGTATTTTTTTACTTTATATTTATCCTAAGAAATTTCAAGTACTTGTCTTTCTTTAATTTCCCGTTATCTTTTTTAAGCATCCTTATTTATACACATATTATTTCCGAACTTTTTCTATTCTTATCATGATCAACGATCCTAATACTGAGTATGTCAATATTTAATTTTATCATATTTTCGTATTTCACATTAACAAACAATATTTAATTAGAAATGGCAAAAAACATTAAAACCGCTATTATTAACATTCTAGAAACTATTTGATCATAATCATATGTTATTTAATTTGAATAAATATTTATCAGAAATGTATAAATGAAATGGAAATTGTTTTTCATGTAAAATTTTAATTCCATATGACAGTAAAATCATTATTAGTTTGAAATACCTATTCACCTATCTTGCTATTGTGGCTTTTGAAACATCTTTTGGAAAAAAAAAATTTTAGTTTCGATTCGTCATTTTCTTTAAACAATCAAATTTTAGTTATGTGATAAAATCTGTATGAAATGCTATTTTAAAAATGTATTATGGATCTAAGTAAACTAAATTAGGGTTTATTCGAACATTGCAGGGTCGATAAAATTTATAATAACGTGATATTTTTTGTATATTTTAATAAATTATTTATTGAAAAAAAATAAAAGTACAATATTCATAAATACATGAAATAATATCAGAATAAGGTACAGAGAGGAAAATACAACTTAAATACAATATCATTTTTCTGCTTACAATTGTTTTACGAAGATTGTTAATTAATAGTCATTCATAATATTCAAAATTTTGGTGTATTACAAATATAAAGCAATGATATTATTTTTTTAGAAATAATTTTGAAAACAACACATAATTACGATGAACAATAATTGAAAACTACAAAACACAAAGTTATTTTAGGCTGCATGGAGCTTTTTAAAGGAAAAGTCATTTTATTTCTTATCATGACTTTCTTTTACAAGTAACAGCTCACATTTTTATTTACGAACCTGTAATTAGTATACAAAATAATAATTACTTGCATCTCAACTAATGGAATAATATTTTTTGGCAGAAATACTACCAGAAATGTTTTTCTACGGAAATCATAAGAGTGATGAAATATTCTTCACTAATTTCTTTTTTAAAAATTCATAGATGAATATCATTGTTTTGTTAACTTTCTTTCTTAAGAATTACAAAGATCACCATTTCATTTTGAGCCACCTCCAACACCACCTCCAACATCAGCTCCTCCGCCTACATCTGCGTTCATTCCGAATCCGAAATTGGCTCCTGCTCCAGCACCTGCACCTGCTCCTGCTCCAGCGTCTCCACCAGCGCCACCATTACCACCAACACCACCATCCACGCCACCATTAAATCCAAATCCAACATTCATTCCAGCATTAGCTCCAACTCCAGCTCCTGCTCCAGCACCAGCTCCGGCATCTCCACCTGCACCACCATTACCTCCAACTCCACCGTCTACTCCCACATTACTTCCCATTCCAAAATTCATTCCAGCATCCGCTCCAGCTCCTGCATTAGCACCCCCATTCCCACATCCTCCAGCACCACCTCCAGCTCCTCCTCCTACATTACCTCCCAGTCCGAAATTCATTCCAGCGTTAGCTCCAACTTCAGCTCCAGCTCCTGCACCTGCTCCTGCTCCAGCGCCAGCGTCTCCCCCAGCACCACCGTTACCACCAACTCCACCACCTACACCTACGTTACTTCCAACTCCAAAATTCATTCCTCCTCCAACTCCTGCTCCTGCTCCAGCTCCAGCGCCTCCATTTCCGCAATCACCTCCTGCACCTGCGCCTCCACCACCATTCACACCGCCATTTGCTCCAAATCCAAAATTCATCCCAGCATTTGCTCCTGCTCCTGCTCCAGCTCCAGCTCCAGCACCACCTCCTGCCCCTGGCCTACCTCTATTTCCCCAGCCTCCAAACCTGTTCCCCCCAAACTGCGCTGCTGTTTCTTTGAAAGTAGATATGATGTAACAGGTAATTCCTAATAACAGGATTGCAGGAATCTGGAAAAAATTGAACTGCGTTAGACAACAATAAAATTTTCAGAACTGGGTTCATTTATTTAGCTCTAAATTTTTGATTAAATCTATATTCTACAAAACCTTTAGCCTTAAGATAAAATTCACTCTAGGATGGATTGTTGATTTTAGAATTATTATTATAAAATATGCTTGGTGTATTATTGTGCAAAAAATTGTCATTTCCCTTTCATATTTTATACCCAGTATGTACC
The DNA here is from genome assembly GCA_019973975.1 of Trichonephila clavata. NCBI lineage: Eukaryota > Metazoa > Arthropoda > Arachnida > Araneae > Nephilidae > Trichonephila > Trichonephila clavata. Next base: position 830 of record BMAO01021575.1, on the reverse strand, counting down.
TCAAACCCTTATTATTTTTAATATATTGAACTATTCATTTTCATTTCCACTGTAAATTAGTTTCTTTTCAATTTTGATCCTGGTACCAATTTTTTTCAATATATATATATATATATATATATATATATATATATATATGGTATAACAATAAGTACAAAAATGCTGTAATACACTAAATACAAATACCTCTCATATTCTGTGAAATGCTTTCTTTTTAATTTCTAAATATTTTGATGAAAATTAGAAAAGAATTAATTGTATGTAAGTACAAAAAAAGAAAAAGCCAGAGAGACATATTTTGAAGAAAATTACTTTTCTTTTTATATATTATTAGAATGACAATCCATTGGATAGATCTTAGATAATATTTTTTTTTTTTAAATTTTAATATGATCACATTATTTAGCCATTTTTAAAGAAAATGCTAAAATGTCATCTTGCGCTCTGAAACCAGAATAAGATGGTACTTCTGGTAAAAGATGAATATATGGTTATTCTCAGAAATATAATACAGTACATTAATTGATTAATTTATAATTGATACGTACTTTTTCTGGAAGAGCATATAATGAAAGCAGTAGCGTACACCCTCACATCGTGGGGGGGGGCAGGAGTCTAGGGGGCCAAAAGCATGACTGATGCAAGTACGTACCTTTCCTAAGATCCAGCTTGGGGCCCAAAACCTGACTTTGCAGGGGGCCTTAACGCCACACAATTAAAAGATTAAAATTTTAGTTCATAGCAAATTAATAGTATAACTCAGAAAAAATCCACTATTTTTATTAATAAAATCCACATGTTTTCCACCTTTGATGATTTTTTGGGGTACC
>BMAO01021574.1:0-24414 GCA_019973975.1 Trichonephila clavata | reverse complement strand
TGAAAAAATCTTTTCTCGTATGAAAAATATTTCCATTTCGCAAAGAAGTTCGCGTCAGATTGACTACCTTTTTGGAACATTTGCTCATGCACCTAACTTCCAAGGTCACGAATATTGAGATGGGCACATAGGCCTTGAACCTCATGGGTTGTTACCGCTGAGTTTAGTTTAGTTATTACATGAGAAAAACGTCGTGTTTCAGCATTAATAATACTTTCCATTGTCTATTTTAATTATTTTAATGGTTAAGATCCATCCATCATGCTTCAAATCTATACGCGGCTCTACTAACCCCTTGGGGATTCTTCTGGGGAAAAAATTTATCAATCATCTTTCACCGAGTAAGGAAGCGTGATTATGTATATAAACTAAGATATTATATAAAACTGTATTCGTGAGTTTGAAGGGTTGGCAAGGAGCTGGCGAGTTAGTTGGTTAGTTTGAAGAGTGAAGGATCGTGGAATTATTACGTGCATTTGGAATTTATCAATGGAAGCTTCCTGAGAGTGTATCAATGGACGATGATTGAATCGAGATAAGGATCGCCTTCACCCGGGGTGGGCATTACGTCGATCGCGATCGACCAGTGGACCATCAAGAATTTTGGGGTGACCGCTAAAAATTTTACCAGTTAGTAATTATACACTGAAAATTCAGATTGGCTGACAGTACGCAGACTAAGCGTTTACTGACTGTAACGACAAAACTAGCTTTAAAAAAAATGTTTAATTTTTTTAATTTTTAATTGTTTCATAATAAATGTATCTTTAGATATCATTATATTTGGGACTATATTATAAAGTTTGTATTTTGCGTTTTGCTTTAAACTCGGTTTTAAAAAGTTGTTTTTTTTTTAGTTCTGTAGGTATATATATATATAGTACATATTCCGTACTTATTATAAAGTTATAATAATAACCTTTTCCTTACCTCCACCACACATGCAACATGGGACAGTAGCGTACACAAGAATTTTTAAAGGCAAGGGGGTGCAGGGTTGAAGGTCTACTGTTCTCGTATCATACACCAATAGCAGCCAACATATTTTTTTGATTTAGTCGATTGTCGGGAACAAAAAACAGTAAAAAATAAATTACTGAATAAATAATGAACATTAATGAATAAAAAATTACTAATATCAAATACTTAATTACATTTTACATACAATATACATGGGACTATATGAATCGGGGGAAAATGAAGGGTTATGAGGGAGGGTCCGGACCCGTGGACCCCTCCCCGCCCTTGTGTGCACTACTGACACTGGGTAGACGCAACTCCTTGAAAAAATTAGAAGTAGCCCGCACCCTGGAAAAGTCTGCCCACCCCTGGCCTTCACGGTTCAAGTGTAGGACTCAACTTCAATAAAAGTACAGGTATCATGATCCTTATTTAAATCATGTCCATAAATTAAGGATAATTCAGAATCACACAGAAATTGAACTCTAAAATAAAAATTTCACCTGTAGAATTATCACACACATCTTGAAGAAGAGCATGCAAATTACAGGAAACCACCAGATGGCGCGGATAGTACGTCACAATGACGAGAGTGTAAGAGAGGGGTATATCAGGAATGGTGGCAAAGAAGTAAAATTGTTCCACAAGGCTTTAAAAGCCTTTCAGTGCAATAACCGCATAGTTATGGCACAAAGGAAGCATTTGGATGATTTTTTACGTGGTAAAATTATCGGACGACTGGAATGGGGACGTACCCAGCTGGAAGTATCCGAGGAACTTGGAATCGCCCAGAGTGTCATCTCCAGGCTTTGACAACCATTCCAAGATGATGGTAATGTGAGTAGATGTTAAAGCAACAGGTCGCCCCCGAGTTACAACGCCGAATGAGGACGGTATTTGGCAGTTACTGCCAAAAGAAACAGACGGAGCACAGCATCAGACCTATCTCGTCAGCTCTCTTCAGCTACCGGTACGACAGTTTCAAGGCAGACCTGTGTACAGACGCTTAGGGCACATTGGTCTATATGCTCGTAGGCCTGTCAGATGTGTTCCCCTTACCGCAACTCACTGTCGCCTGCGATTAACCTGGAGTGGAGAGCATGCATTTGGACACCGCAACAGTGGTCTTGTGTGATGTTTTCCGACGAGTCCAGGTTTAGTTTGCAGTCTGATTCTCTCGGACTTTCATATGGAGAGCGCCAGGTACCGTTACCACCAAGAGAACACCATTAAACGATACCGTTACGGTGGTGCAGGATGGCTCGTTTGGGGAGGAATTATTCTTGGTTCCAGAACTGACCTGCATGTTCAGAGGTAACGATGACAGGCCACATCTATCGGATGTCATTCTGGAACAACATGTACGTTTTTTCGAGGCGCCATGGGTGCTGAATTTCTGTTTATGGATGACAACGCCCTGTCCTCACCGTGCAAACATTGAAGACGAATGCCTTCAATCGGAGGATATCCCCCTTATGGATTGGCCAGCATACTCACCGTACTTGAATCCAATAGAGGCATGGTGGATATGCTTGAGCTGACGAATTGCAGCCCGTCAACCCCCTCCCACCTGTCTACCGAACTTCGGAGGGCATTGCTTGATAGTGGTGTAATATTCCCCAAGATCAGATTGATAATGTGATACTCAGCATGCGTAGGTGTTGTTAGGCCTGTATTGCATCGTCCGGGAGTATTCCGTATTAACCATCATACTGACCATGTTATACTGTTTTTTGTAAATAGGTTCTTTTTGAAATTTGCTCCAGGGAGTAAAAATCGTAATTTTTATTAATTATGTCAGCCATTTAGCCATTGCTCCCTGACTCCAGCACTTACGTCTTTTAAAAGGCTATGATGCTCATCTCCCTTGGTCCTTGAGGTGCGGCTGCCGCTGCAATCTCAATCGAGCGTCTTCCAAGAAAAAAATGAATTGGAAGGCAATGCCAAAAATTTAAAGAGATCGAGTAGGTTCTCGTCAACTTGCGAGCCAACCCTTTAAACTCCTTAGGTTTGCCTTTTTTTGCGCCTCTGATTGGAGAGTGTAGCCAATGTGCACACGACTCTCCTCATTTTATTCCACTCCATTGGTGCTTGGAGTACAATGGGCTGGCGCGTCTGAGCTCCAACTCCGTCACCGTATCGAGTTCTTCATCTAAAGGAACATAAATAGCCCTGTCACATTGACACTGAGGTAATGCCTTTGTCACGACAGTCCAACATTCCTCTTCATACAAGTCGTTCGCGACCCACATGTGCGAAGGGAACCCACCACAATGAATACTGCTCACCTGAGCTTCCTTCCTATAGAACCATGAGATTAGTATCGTCTGGATGTTGGAGTAAGAAAAGGTTTGGCGAAATCCAAGCTGTTTGGCATCAGAGTCCTTTTGTACGATGCAATGTATCATCTCTACATCTTGGTCACCCTGTACGCCAATCTTCACAAGTATTGTTGGAGAGTGTTTTATTAATGAACCGACGTTACACCCCCCCCCCCTCCTTCTCCAAATTCTCATATCACACTAACAGAAGAAATTTTAGCCTTGACAGATTTAACGAGCGACACCCTTGCTACACGACAGGCCTTTAGTGGTCACGATTTGGTCTGCCATGCGATATACCCGAGAAATTTTACTTATATCAATCATCACCAGTAATTTAGAGGAAAATTTGACCCCGACTTCATTTCAGCAATTTAATGAGTATTGTAATAAGAAAATATCATTTGTCAGATAAAAATATTGTAAAATTGTGAGGCCCATTCTAACTATATATTTCCTATCAACTCTTATATCTGTATTATTATTTAAAACTGATAAATCAACCCTTGCAAAATATAATTAATTGTTTAATAAGTATTTAGAGACAGTCATACTAATACTTATTAATTTAGTTATATTAGTATATATTCGATTAAACTGCTTATCATTCAGAAAATCTACCGTTTGCTCATTCGAAATGCGTATAATGATAGTAATAAAATTCTTATTTCACAAATGTCGTCATTAAATTTTAGTCGACCAATTACGAAAATTAGAGCTATTTCTGCATGCGTAATTAATGGTTACGTATTTTTAAGAAATTATTACGCGAAAAAATAAAAACCTCCAATTAAAATCTAGTTTTGGTAATATTTAACTTTAAAATGAGAGAGAATAACCAATAATAATGACATTGAACATACTTTTGAAGCTCTAAATATCATTTAGCATAACAGTTTTTAACATTCATTTCCGAGATAGAAAATTAATCACTTAATATTAATTTAATATTGTCTTTTTCGAATAACTATTGTACAGTTACAGAATTCAGAGCTATAATTTATACATGGCTGCATTAGGATATCAGATTATTATTAAGCAGAAATGATGGGATGCGATTCTAATAGGGTGTCATAACCATATTAAAACGTAATAACAATACATAAGCCATAATTATAGAGCAGACAGTACAATAACTTTAAGAGCCTATGTTTAAATAGGGTCATATTCAAATAACAAATATCAAAGATGTATATCACAATGAACTTTGATGGAGAAATTTAATATCAATACTTACTTTATTTTAGTGTTGGGTATTAATTATTTGTAAGTTTCATATTTAATATAGTACACACACTGTCCCTCTTATTTATAAATCCAAATATAGATTTTCCCTTTAATATCGATGAAAGGCAATTTTGTTTTATAAGCTGAGTATTTATGTAGGTATCGAAAGACTATAAAAGTGATAAATAATGCTGGATATTTAAGAAATAAAGCATTTTTTATTGATAGGGATAATCGCCTTTGTTGCTCTATATCCAACAAAAATAATAACTGCAACTGTAATTTTTATTGATATAAATGCAAAACAATTTTTTTTAAAAAAATTGTGTTGTCTTGCACATACAATAGAATGCCGTTTATTCGAACTTTTATTATCCGGGGCGTCAAATATTCGGACCAAAGTCCGGTTCCGTCTTCGAACACTGCAATGCTTAATAGTTGTTTCGCGTGAGGCCAAAAGTGATGGGAACACCCAAAGTGAGGGATATTTGGGGAATTTCAGTTGTGTGATTTGGTAAACATTTGCGTGGAATATTTGGTCAGTTTGTTTCCAAGTTAGGGGGTGTATACGAGCTCTTTTGTGGAGTTGTGAACTGCTATGGCTTCAAATTCAAAACGGAAGCTCAACGCCTTGAGAATAGAGACAATACTTGAAATATTGAACCTTCTCGTGAAGGGAGAAAGTGGAGTGTCTCTAGCATAGTTTTATAACGTTGGAAAATCAACATTTCTGACAAAAAAAGGCGAGAAACCACATTTTATAAACCGTTTTCTGAGTTAAAGACAGCTATGAAGTGGTACCAACAACAACCAGAGTGCTGTTCCTACTCAACTACGGCTGCTCAAGACAATCAGAGACCTTGCAGCGAAAAAACGAAGGTGTACAATGGTACAGCGGGAAAAAAAGTTATTATTTTCCACAATAAATGTAAAATTGCGACATTTTGTACCTATTTTGCTTCTTCTTCAAGAACATTTCCCGCATGTGATGATTTTCAATATTCGTATAGTGTTCGGTTTCATATTCTACATGGATCGCATTCGGTTATCCGAACGGTGTCCGGTCCCAACTGATTCGGATAAACGACGTTCTACTGCAAATATAGATCTACTAAAATTAATAATTTGATGCACCGCCCTTTTTACGGAAGATATTACATACCAGGGGTTGTTAACCCGTGCCCGCGGGCGTCAATGTGTCCGCGAAGCTATTTTTGTGCGCCCGCGACTGTCCACTATATAATATATCAGTATCAACCGTGGCCAAACCACGGCCCGCCACGATTTTTGTGTGCTTTTAGAAATAAAAATCACATCTAATACTAAAAAAACGATAGCAATCTCGAAGGTGCTATAAGATTGGGAATATCATCATATATGTCTGACTTTTAATAATTAGAGGATACAATGCCAAAAATCACATTAAATGTAACTATTTTGTATTTTTTGCTACCTTTTTCGAGTAGGATATTGTTTATGATGCTTATGGTTGCAATAAAATTAAGAAATATTTAGAATCATTATACTTTTTTAACTGCGCCCTCCAGCAATTTCCAGTTTGTCTGATGTACCCAGACGGTGAATAAGTTAAAATACCTCTGCTATATACTCTATATCAGTGATGCTCAACCTAAAGCTCATAGAGCTTTTTTGAGTGACCCAGTCATGGTCCATTGTACTATACAATTCAATTACTTAAGAGTAATGTATTAAAAATTTAGTGGGAATTCTATCAATCAAGCAATCAAATCTATCAATTTTTCTGTCGATGTCGTACGGGTACGAATTGCAAAATGAACTTGCGTAAGCACATTTAAATTTTGAAATTTTTTTAGCTTTTATAGCTATTAATTATAGTTTTGGAACTTTGAATCATCGTATAATTAAGTTAACTTGAACTGTCATAAATAAAATGTAAAATTAATCCGAAAGATTTATGAGAATTTTCATTTACCCTTAAGGTATCCGACTACCCTAAAATTTTGCCAAAATCTTATAATATTTTTTTATGATTTTATTTTGTAGGCCATCTTATTAGCTTTATAAAAATACCAAGTTTATTATTTTTCGTTCACTAGAACAAAAACTACAAGTGTTTTAGTAAAAGCAGATGCTATTACTTTAACCAAGATGTCATACTTTAAAAAGCGTTTTACTCGAAATGCGTGTATTCTTTGAAAATGCTCAAACGGGGACAGCGATTGCTTAAAAAGTTTTGAAATTAATTAACTGAACTTTTTTTTTATGTTCTGTATAATAGTACAAGTGTTTTAACCTTCAGATTTAGCAGTCACTGTTTTATTACACAATTTACAGCCTCTTATGTGAATATAATCACTGTTTTTTTAATCAATTTCATATAATAATAGAGATAAAGTGCTATAGGTTTGGTAAAAATTAAAGTATCTCTTATCCTGAAGGTCATTTCAACAAAGAATAACATAGCAGTACATCAGAATTGAAAAATTGAAAATCTGTTCATAAAGTTTTGGTACAGAATGGGCCACGTTTATGTTATTTTTTGTCAATTTTTACTCATTTTTTCCATTTTAGTAATAACAATTTCTTTTTCTCTTCTTAATTTTAGCATATTTTTCTTAAAATGTACTAAACAAACCTAAAATTCCCCGCGTCTCTATTTTTTTTTTAAGTTGTCGCTAGTAGTCGGATACCTTAAGAATTTATGTAGAAGCCAATAAATTTCTAATTATACGAGCAATATTTCATTTAAAAACATTTAGTAATAATAATTTCTTTTTTTCTTCTTAATTTTAGCATATTTTTCTTAAAATGTCTAAACAAATCTAAAAACAACAAAAATCCCCATATCTCTATTTTTTTTTTTAAAGTTGTCGCTAGTAGTCGGATACCTTAAGAATTTAGGTAGAAGCCAATAAATTTCTAATTATAATACAATATTTCATTTAAAAACATTTATTACATGGCCTCCCTACCACAGAGAAAGACATACACATGCAGAGTATAGCGTTTCTCTAACCGAAAAATGACTCACATCATCACATGTATAGCAACAGCGCCCTCCGTGAGATAGAAACAATATCGCTGAAATATAGTATTTACAGTTCAAATGCTATGTTTCTTTTAAAATAACTTTATTGAGAATATAAGAATGTGTAACATAAATGTGTGAGATTATATATAGTGGTAAGTTCTTTGTTTTACATTAATACAAAGTACTTTGTTTTACATTAATTTTAATATTATTCTCGTAAATTCTTAGGAATCGTTTGATTAGTTTTATCACCTACTTATTTGTTGCAGAAAATTTCATATGAGGAAATGTCGAACATGTAAAGTCGTAAATTGCTCAGACATCTGCAAAGATAAACAGCCCTTGTGGAATTATCAAAGCAATTAGTGAAAAAATAATTAACTTATAACACTAAAAGTATTACTAAAACAATTTAGATGGGTTTATCTAGAGCATGTACTAAAATTGTAATGTTTTATTAAAATTTTTAAAAATTTAGAACTTATCGATTAAATATTTTAGAAATGTGACATTCTTTATGAGACCATTATTTAATTAAAAGGCCATAACTAAAAAAATATCCATACAGTAATAAATATTCCAGTAAAATCTCTAGAAAATATATAAACATCAGGCTCAAAAAGTTTTATAGAAATGCATTCATAATACTTTGAGTTATCAAACTCTCCATGATAGATTTTGAGCAATTAAAGTGCTCACGCCTGGTAGATTAAAGACCCACTTCCGGTTTCTCTAATTTTATAAAATTGATGTCAACTTGTCTTCTAGGTTACTTAGAAACAAAATAAAGTATGTTTTGTAAAGCCAAAAGATAGCTCTTTTTAATAAAATATTTAAAAAATGTGTTTTGACCGAATTTGGTCATTTTAACGTGTTTGGATACCTTATAAATATTTATAATAAATAGTTTTAAGTACTTTTATAAAAATTTTAGAAACAATTTATTTTTTTTCAACGGAATTATTTTCCTAAATCTTGAGAGAGAAAATAAAATTTCTTCGCAAAATTTTTTAATCATACTTACAAAATTAAAAAGAATATTCAATGCATGGAATGTTGTTAAAGTTCACATACTTTTCTTCTTTACATAAACTTAGTATATATTTTTTGAATTTCTAAATCACTGCTTATTATGAATATTTTCCTTGATAAAAATGTATACTCTTCGAACAGAAAGAAAGTAGTCAACATTCTTGCGTGAAATCCATTTACAAGGATAGAAGGATCCAGCTATAACTTAAAAGAAATTCTATGATAAAGTAGTTGTTAAGAAAATGCTATTATAAAAGTTAAAAGCTTTTAATCTAAAATGCATTACAGCTGACAATGAAAACGCCGAGAGTACCATCTCAATTTTTAAGACGAATTCTAATCCAATTTACTTTTGAAGTGCATCTTTCTAAACATAATGCACTAACTTCATCGCCGATGACAGCGCAGTAAAACGTTCTTTCTCATCTGAAGACAACTCTTTTATACTTTTAAAAGTCCTGACTGCAAGAATTATCATTCCGAAAACTAAAAACTTCTTCCATTGTTCCTGTTTGATGCTCGGGACAGAAAATCTAATTAACAAGAACTAAAATCAATATCGGAAACTTTTAAGAATCATTTTATTTTCAATTCTTCTCGAAAATTACGATACTTGGAAATGCTTTGTAAACACCATGGAAAGAGCTGAAGACCTCCCCGAAATCCATTAAAGGTAATTAAAACGGAACAATTCTGTTACCGAAGATTCAATTATTTGAAAGCCATTAAATGCAATTCAATATAGACCTTGAAAGAGTTTGGGTTGAAAAAAAGATTTCTCAATTAGATAGTGGAATTTTAGTTTGAAGTAGCATAATTAATTGAACTCGGAACGCTTCGTCCCGTAAACAGATTTTTAAAAATGTCTCTTCGGCAAAATCTTGACCCTATATACCTGTACGGAATTTTAATTCATAAAAAATATAAATCTATTATTAATTGATTTCGACTTATGATTGAAAGAACTAATGGTATCCAAACAAGTTAAAATGACCAAATTCGGTCAATTTTTTTTTATTGAATAGAGCTATCTCTCTCTTTTGGCTTTACCAAAACATACTTTTTTTGTTTCTACCTTACCTAGAGGCCAAGTAAAAATCAACTTTATAAAATTAGTAAAACCAAAAGTAGGCATTTAAATTGTCCAAAATTTATCAGGGCGAATTTAACAACTCAAAATAGTATGAATGCATTTCTATAAAAAATTTTGAACCTGATTTTTATATTACTTTCTAGAGAATGTACTAAAATATTTTTTATTGAATGAATATTTTTTGAGTTATGGCCTGTTATTTTTGAATACTGGTCCCATGAAGAGTTTCACATTTCTTATAATGATCAGCTCTGAAATTTTCATAAAATATGAATATTTTAGCATGTTTTCTAGATTATGCATTTAATTTGTTTTAGTAATACTTTTTTACTGATATAAATTTATTATTTTGTTCTCTTAATTTCTTTGAAGTTTCTCAAAAATATTGCTAAAACTTCCTTATAACTGTGACTTTTGTAAAATGTAGATAATTTATTTTTAAACATTGTAAGTTAAATATTAAAATGTATTGGTATTGATCCCTAATAAAAAAGCATTTATCATGTTTTAGTATGGTATTTTTGAAAGAGTACTCCAAACGTGTTCTTATATATATATATATATATATATATATATATATATATATATACAATCGTACTCCCGGTTTAACGAAATTAGTAGGGACTAAAGATTTTATTCGTTAATTCGGGGCTATTCGTTATAACGAGGTAAAAAAAAATACTAATCTTTTGCACTTACCTATCGGAAATTCTAAAAGTAACTGTACAAAAAATTCCATAATTAGAGATTACATACCAGCAACTAAAAATATTACTATCGAATTATTACGCACCAATTAATTCGAAACTTTAAAATACTGACTAATTGATGTTTGGCACAATCTGCTTTATTCCTGTCTAGAAAGATTTTTTTTTTCGACTTTTTGCAGAGAAGAGCACCATTTACATCCTGCTGCATGAGATATGTATTCTCAATTTCCAACCCATGTAAAGCTTTAAAAAATATAACTGTTTTGGTAGGAATTTATTTATCAATATGCATAAGAATCGTTACGCATTCATTTCCGACAATCTGCCATCTTCACAAATTTTCAAAAACAAATTTTTCTGCAAAACCTTGAGCATAATAAACCACCTTCCCTCAAGAAAGACAGCAAATGGTCAAAATACTTAAAATATCCCCTTTGTTGTGGAGTGGAATGAGAAAAGAAAGGAATTTTTCCCTGTCGTGTTCACAAAACTCAAGCGATTGTTTAAACTCATGACTCATATGTACACGTAAAGTCTTATTACAAGCTGAACTCTTTCCCCTCGAAATTCGCTGCTTCTAAGTCTTTTTCTGTTTCGAACAAAAAAGATGTCATTTAAAAAGAAAACCAACTTTTTTCTAATTTAAACAAATGAAATTTTTTTTCGGCTGTTGTAATACTTCGTTCATTCGGGGTTTATTATTCGTTAAATAGAATTTTTGTGCCTGCATCTTAATTCGGTACCAGAAAAAATCATTAATTAGGGGTTCTATAAATCGGGGTCCGACTGAAATATGGAGATAAAATGTGTAAAAAATTTATTAAAATATTAACTAGGTAGTATTTACTTTTGAATTTAAATTTAATTAATTTACTCTGAAGGGGACACGGAACAATTTATAACAAAGTTTTTGATTTAACGGCCTTAAAACAAATTTTTTATTGTCTCCTATGTACATGTATTGAGCCCTAGCGGCCGTACGGTAGTGTGTCACGCTTCCACCGGGGTTCTATCCTCGGGCTGGGCAAGGTCGACTCAGCCTTTCATCCCTTCAGTGGATCGATAAATATGAGAACCAAGCTTTCTTGTGGACTAAATACTGGGTATTTCGCTTCAGACTGACCACCTGACCGCCTGCTCATGCACCTCGGTGCCCAATGGTCGTGTATACTGAGATAGGCACAGTAGGCCTTGACCCTCATAGGCTGTTGTCCCACTGAGTTTAGTTTAGTAGCATGTATATGTATTATATAAAGCAGGCTTTGTGCTCAAAACACCCCCAAAAGCCTAATTATTTAATTTTTTTACAGAAACGTTAAACAATTTATAAATAAATTTTAAAATACTTCGCCTCCTGCAATATAATTGATGCATACACATGAAATCTGATTTACAAGTACGTCGAATTATGTCTAACAAAAATTGGTATGAGTTTTGCAATAACACATGATTTATATCCGTAAAATGCTTTTCTTTCTGAATGCTTAGTGAAAATTCCTTGAAAAAATGTATAAATTCTAAGCTGAACTATTTTTTTAAAAACTAAATATTGCTTTGATTCAAAAATTCATACCAATTTTTGTTACCTATATTAATAACAACAGTTAGAAAAATAATAAAGTCTCAGGCTCTATGAAAAAATAAGGCTTAGTATTTTAAAAGAAGATAAACTAGTTATTTTTATCTTTCTGAGATAAATCATTTTAAAGTTTTTATTTGTAATTGTAATATGAGTAAAAATGAACAATAAAGTTATCATAGCTCTGAATTTCTTTAACTTAGAGATTCAAATTCTGTGAGATTATAGAAATATATGTATAAAATTATTTAGGTTAAAAATATCTGATCTGATTTTTAAGTATCTATAATTACTTTGTAATTTTTTATAGAAAAAAAATATTACAAAGGATTATAATATTTAATTGTTATTATAAGTTATACCTAAATCGTATTGTGCTTAAAGATTAGAGTATATTTTAGAATCAGTTTAAAGATGAAAATAATATTTATTTAATTCGTAATTATGCAAATGATGAAGCAAAAAGACGATAAAGCTTTAATGTAAACGATATAAATCAAAACCAGTTAGTGAAACTATTTAAAATTTCAAGAATGCAATGAAAAATAATTAATTTTGATATTTTGGCGTTGAAAGAATATAGTGTTAAATTTTTATTAGAACAAATTCATAAATTTTATATTTTAGATATTATTAATATTTATGTAATGCAAAATAAAATTATTTATTTTGAAATTTGTTTAAAATTATCAACAAAGGGATCAGATTTAAAATATCAAATACAATAACAATGAAGACAAATTCTTTTTATCTAGCACAATTAAAAATAAAAATATACAAATATTTCATCTCAAAATTTTGTACATAAATGCTAGTTTATTTAATAAATTGAACATAAAATATTTATAAGTTTTAATTGTATAAACATTATAAGATTTATTAAAGATTAAAAAATACATTAAATTTTATATAATGTATTGTACTTAACAGGTGAGAACATTTATAGGGCATTAATTGTATAAACATTATAAGATTTATTAAAGATTAAAAAATACATTAAATTTTATATAATGTATTGTACTTAACAGGTGAGAACATTTATAGGGCTTTTTTTAAATCAATTTGTTTCGTAGAAAATTTAATATGAGCGTTTAGTTAATGTATTAGTATATGTATTTGTATATGTATGTATATTTACTTATGAGTATATGTATTAGAATTCACGAATATCTTTTAATAAAAATTTTAATAAACTTTCAAATCAAACACAACTGAAACTGATAATCTATATATTTCTACAATATATTACAAAATTTAATCTATCAACTAATTTACTACGATTTGAACGTTAAAAAAATCCATTATATATAAAAATTCTCTCTCTTTTAAAAGAAATTTAAAAATACTCAAGTTTTTATTTAAAAGAAACACTTTAATACAAAGTTTGAAGGCACTTACGTACTATGGCATCAATGCCAACGTTCAAGATAACTCGCCAAGTTAGCGCGCCCTATTTCGCATGTGTCGTACTCTCTGAACTGGCAACCATGTGCTTTGTTTCAAATAATGTCGCCATGTCGCCAATACGGTTGGGATAATAAATAAGTATCAGTTTGAAAAATGATTATTAAATGCTTTCATCTTTAAAAAAGTAAGCTACTTACCTAATATTCCTCCGACCATTTTCATTAAATCAAAAAAGTCACCAAATGCCACGATATGTAGCCAATATTAGTAAAACGTTCCTGTGCTTGTTTGAACACTTGTTTGGCTACGGCTATTTGACGTAATTGGTCGACGGTATAATACGTAAGTACCAAAAATATTTAATTCGTTTGAAACGAAGCAGATAATAGTAATAGGAAAATTTGGTATTTTCTATCTCATTTAACTTTCTCAATGAACCCTTTAAAATTAAATTAAAAAATTTAAGCTAAATAAATAGAATTGAGTGATTTAATTTTTAATTTATTTATTTTCAGTTTAATAATAACAGTTTCATGGATTTGAGTAATTTGTTTTCAAAAGAAATGGAAGATCTTAAGGAAAGTTGAGATCTGTCTTACTAATATCAAGGAAAAGATCTAAAAATTAAAAATCCATCCTTAAAAAAGATTCATTTCAGAACAATGTTTTAATAAATTAACATAAAACTAATCTTTTCGGAATCATATTCAAAAGTATGCGATACGATAAATAAAAAAAAAGAAATGCACTGCGTCAAGTTTTAAAAAATCGAACATGATGAAGGAGAACAGGTACAATCGATTAATAAGAGAGCACGAAATCGATTCATTTCGATCCAATAGTTCGGATAATCTCCCAGAAAAACGAAACTTTCTCAAAAATGTTCCTTTCGTAAAGAAATATAAATACACATAGATACTTTTTTATATTTCATTAATTTATTATTTTGTATTCATCATAATATACAACAAATTTACAATATTCTAGAAACACAAGTTAAAAAAACGAGGGATATTTTTAACCTTTACGGTACTACTCAAATAATACGATGACGATTAACCCGTTCATTTTTAAATCGATCAATTTCCATCCGATCCCTTAACATCAAATCAACAAAAACAAAGCCAAAAAAGAAAAAGCATTTTCTCGCCTAACCATCAATTTGTTAGGATACCTTTGTCGGAGGCATATAACAAATGTTTCGTTTCGAATCAGGTTTCGACCCGGGATAGATCAGAGTTCCATTACATGTGATTATGACACACACACACAGCCTGAAATCACGATCTGCTATTCAAAACCCTTTCAGCCGTACTCCTAGTGACACGCCGCACGAATTGTTTTTTTATTTTACTTTATAACTTTCACGTGAAAGGTGATATTAATTTTCGAACGACGGAATAAATTACTCTCGATTGTTTTTTCTTCTTTCCGAACGTCACTTTTTCATTTTTTTCTTTTTCTTCTTTCGCATTGGGGAGTTGTGGTTAGAGCGTAATTGTATATAAGAAGGCAAGGAAAAATGACCGATAATTTTTGATTCTGTGGGTAACTTTTAAAATACTTTTTTCCATAGAATTGTTTTTATTAAATTCATTTTTATTTGAATAAGAAATATTAACAATAATTCATTAACTACATCAATGATCACCAACCGATGGTCCATGGACCCTTGTTGTATTATGAGATATTTAGATGGTCCGCAAAAAATTGGGACATTATTTATACTTTTTTGAGATTCAGTTTTAAAAATGACGATTAACGAAACGTGTATTACAGAATATAGATTATACGAGGTGTGACACACACACACACACACAAAAAAAAAAAACGCGCGCGATACTGGTGCTATAAATTATTGTAATTACAGAATACGTTCTCCGCGATAGTATTACCTGCAAAATAGTTCCCTCCAGCATTCACACACTTCTGCATTCGGAGCAGCTATTGCTGGATAACAGTTCTGGAACGACGAATTTGGAAGGCCCTTTAGGAGATTTTCCGTTTTAGACTGAACTTCAACTGAGGTAAAAAGGGGTTCCCTTTAAGCTAGATTTAACTGTAGGAAATAAAAAAAAGTCTCATGGAGGGCCAAATCAAGCGAATAAGGAGGATGCCCAGACAGTAATGTTTTTGCTGGTCACAAACTGCTTGACAGATAAGGCCATGTGTGCGGATGCATTATCTTGGTGCAACAGCCATCCATCACTCCACAACTGTGGCCTTTTTTTTCTTAAATTTTTTTGAAGTCTTATAAGTACTTCAATGTAGTATTGTTCATTAACAGTCTAACCACTGGTGTGAGGGAGAACCTTCTTATATCACGAATTTTGGTTATGTTTTGGTCTGTAATTGCTGACCTTGGCCACCCAGCAGGTTCATCCCCTTTCACACTGACCCGTCCCCCTGAAAACCTCTTATACCATTCAAACACATGTGGACTAGATAAAGTTTCATCTCCATAAGCCTTAATTAATATTTGAAATGTTTTCGTGACTGATTTCTTTACAAGAAACTTGATGTCAATTCTAGATTTTTCTGGCAGAATGCAGTTGCACGTGTTCACTCAATGACGCAATACTCCCAACTGGCGTGATCACTTAAAACGAAACTGACCACATGGATAGAGGAGATGTGTGAGATGACTTCACCAAATCAGTTATTGTAAACTTCCCTCTTTTTTTCAAGCTACACACTTAGTCTCGTTTTTTTTTTGTATCACACCTTGTACTTTTTTGAAAGTTTTAGCTACTACTTTTAGTGAAATTCCATCTGAGTTTAGCGAATTCTTAGCAACATTTTTACAAACTTATAGTGATATTTGAAAATAAAAATTAGCAACCATGGTAAATTAGTGGCATAGCACTTCAAGTTGTTGATATTGCCCAGTGTTGCTGATTCGATCTTGTTTTCGTGAAATTTATTTTCAGTGATATGGGAAAGTAAACAGAGACGGAAATAAATAACAGTATAGTTTTAAAGATCCACCATATAATGGTCAGTCATATATTAGTGTTCCTCTAAATATCCCCCTAATGGGGTGCATAATGGCAATCAAACTTTATAGAAACGGCAAGTCCCAAAATGAGAAAACCATTTCATGGTGGCACCATCTAGTGGCGAAACTCGCTACCGAATTTGGGCGCTTTGATTAATATTAATTCAAGCTCTCGCCGCATGCTAAAAATTGCTGCAGCTTTATTTTGCCGAGAGCCCGAGAGTACTGAGAGCCAAATTGATATTCAAGGGATATTGTACATGCAACATAATTTATCAATCCCAGTTGGTATTAAATCCCTCAACCTCGGGATGACGAAGAGGACACGCTACCTTTAACCTACCGAGTCTACATTCCTTCAAATATAACATAAAAATTTAATGGTCCATGAAATTCTAAAAGATGGTTAGCGCTGAGGTAGAGAAAACAGAAAATCCCATTTCTCGAATATTTAATTTTATTCTAATTAAATTTTTACTTTGGGTACATTATCATGTATTGACAACAATTTTTAATATTTATCATTACAAGTAATATAAGAAAAAATTTTAAGGGAGTAGGTTCACAAGACAGGATCTGTATCTCAGCAATGTTAAAAATAGGTATTTTTAAGGAACATTTATAAACATTCTATTGAATAAAAATCTCCAATTTTTTTACTGAATATTTTTTGAACCATAATACATACTTTAATCGGAGGTTTTACGGATAGGATATCTAGTTATTTTTGAAAAAAAAGTACTTTTTCACAAATTTGTTTTTTTTTTTTTCAAAAACAGTAAAATTTATGATGTTTAATGCTATAAATTAAGTCAGAATATTTTTTTGAAAAAATTCTCTCGATTAAAGTATGTATTAGAGTGTAATTACTAATTATGAAAAGTTATAAGCTGTTGAATGCAGTAGCTTATGAACAAATGTTCCTTATATGGTAAAAATTTTAGTTTTGAGAAAAATGGATTTTAGAAATGGATTTAGTAGACTTTGACAGGTGGTATAAGATTTTCAAAAAAAATTATTGGAAATACTTCTATTGCACGTAGAATGATAATTTTTGCACCATTAGAAGCTTAGAAATTCATATTTTATTAAACTGGGAAAGGGGGAAAATGTGTTTGGGGGCCGAAATTCATGAACTTAAGTCAATTCCTACTTAAATCAACAAAAAAAATTGTTTAATTACTTTTTATTAAATAGTTACAATTAATATAAATATGTACATACATATGACAGAATCACAACATTAAGTGGTAATTAATTTTTATTAATTATCATTAAAGTATCGTATTGTCATTCAAAAGAATCGTGTATATAAAATTTCAGTTCAACTGAATGCTTTGAAACATGAGGAAAAGAAATTTTTTAAAGTTTTGACCGAAGTCGCTAAAAATGAAGCCAACGTAATTCTTTCTGTAGCAACTTCTATCTGTAATTCTTTAAAAATTAATTTCAGTCAATTAATTTTAATTAATTATAATTAAACTATCATATTGTTATCCCAAACAATAGTGTATAGAAAATTTCAGCTCAATTGAGTGCTTTAAAATGCATTTTATTTACGAATGAAAATTTGAACACGATAAATATATATATAAATAAATACAGAGAGAGAGTGAGCTAATAGAGAGAGAGAGTAGGAATTGAATAATCTAGTTGAATTCTAGACTCTTCGTGGATACTAACTCTATTATTAATATTTTTAAATACCATTTTCGATTTGAAATTAATGTTATTTTTACATATGTTTTAATTTGACGAAAGCATAGAATTGTTCTGTATAGTTTCTCCTTCCTGAAACAGTTTGAATAGATTAAGATATATAATAAGGAGATAGAAATTATAATCTGAGTGTTAAATTTCAGCTTCATAAAGTTCAATTAGTAATTCCCATTGCATACACTTCCGGCTTACATATATTTTGCATTCAATGACTTTCATAACGAGTCTAGAATAATGAATGATCTTATAATGATAATTATAATGATAACTCCTAAAGTATAGTTTGTATAAATGTTTTGAGAGCTATTAGACAATATTATCTACGAAATAAGATTCATAATACTATATTCATATATTCATTATATAATATGAGATTCACTGATATTCCAAATTGAATCTTGGATTCAAATTCTGGATTCACCACTGTCTGTTGTGTGGTATGATGGAGGACTTCTACGTGTTAAATTAACTTAGCCTCAAAACCATCAAGTGAGGTGAAATGAGAGACAGGAGAATGAGGTACTGGTTCAAATGTTGTCTCCAGTATTAAGACATGGGTCAAAATAACTCACTATTCTAGGTCGACATTGAATAATGCAATTAACCATTATATATTATTAGAATATGATATTCTTCAGATCAGTGGTTTTCAAATAGTTTTAAAAGCGCATCTTTAAAACGAAAATAATTATAAGTGTCCATTATATGTATATACGAGGAAAAGTCAAATAGTAAAGGGGCTTGCACAATTTCTCAATCCAAGGTTTGGCATCAGTATCCAGCGCTGAATGAGGGGTAGTTGGGAGCTTTATTGTCAATCTGCACCAAGAAGGAAAGGAGGACAGTAATTCGCTTTTTGTTTGTGGAAGGTTTGATACCTGCGCTGGACACTGGCCATACTTTCCATCACTACACCCTCAAAGACTTGCCCATTGTGACATTTGAGATAAATAAAGGTAGCGTGATATTTATTAATTTAAATATTTGTTCTGTTGAAATAAAGTTTTGTTGTTTGTGAAGGAGGAGGTTTGTTTCAACCGTCCCTGTCTCTCTGCCCTCTCTAGGCTTTTTTGGATCATTGCGGCCGGCCCCCTTTTTCCTCGAGTTGCATCTGGTTCGTGGGTGGAGTAGGAGGTTCCTCGTGGTGTCAAAGGTTACCAGGGCGATGTTCAAAACACGCAATATTTTAAGGGTGCAGATCTCATTGCACTTGGTGATCATACCCACAAATCAAGCCAATTCACATCTATGTGGCGGGAAACGTCGCAACATTTTCCTAAGTGGTTGACGTCAATGAACTGCTCGATCTTTCGCCGTCACATAAAGAAGTTCTTCCTTGTTTGAAGTGCTCTCTATCTATTCGTAGACCCTGTTTGGTAATAAACAGTTGTCACCATTCTGCGCTTGCATGTGATGAATAATTTCAGCTGGGTTGATACCTTCCGCAAACAAAAAGGGAATCAATGTTCTAATTTCTTCATTGGTGCAGATAGACCATGGAGCTGCCGTTTTGAACGGTCTGCTGCACCCCAACGACTACGAAGGAAGACGAGTGACACGCTGTATAGAAGTGTAGCCGACTACCCCTCATTCAGTGCTGGATACTAGCGCTGTTGCCAAACCTTCGAAAGAGAAATTGCAAAAGTCTCTTTACTTTTTGACTTCCCCTCGTATATTTGTGTATTATAGCGTGATTCTTCTTTTGTAAGCCCCTTAAGGAATCCGAGTACCCTAAAATTGTGAATTTTGCCAAAAAAATTGAGAAATTTTTCGAATGATTTTATTTTTTATAGGCCATTTTATTAACTTTATAAAAATACTAGGTTTATTATTTTCCGTTCTCTAGAACAAAAACTACTAGTGTTTTAGTAAAAGCAGATGCCATTACTTTAAGCAAGATCTCCTACTTTAAAACGCGTTTTACTCGAAATGTGCTTTTTTGAAAATAATCAAACGGGGCCAGCGATAGCTAAAAAAGTTTTGAAAATAATTAAATGTGAAATTTTTTTGTGTATGTTCTGTATAATAGTAGAAGTGTTTTAACCTTCAGATTTATCAATCACTGTTTTATTACAAAATTTACAGTCCCTTATGTGAATATAATCAATTTTTTTAAGCAATTTCATATAATAACTGAGATCAAGTGCTCTAGTTTTTGTAAAAATGAAAGTATCTCTTATCCTGAAGGTCATTTCAAAAATGAATAACATAGCAACACATCAAAATTGAAAATGTGTTCATAATAATAATTTTTTTTGTAAATTTTTACTAATTTTTTCCCATTTTAATGATAATAATTTTTTTTCTCTTCTTAATTTTAGCATATTTTTCTTAAAATGTACAAAACAAATGTAAAGAAAAACAATAAAATCCTTATATCTCCATTTAAAAAAATTGTCGCAGTTAGTCTGATACCTTAAGTACCACTTTGTGTACCCCACTTTGAAAACCACTGATTTAAATAAAAAGTCGGATGATAAAATTAAAGAGTTTAAAGGTGTATTCTAATTGTTTGGAATCATATTTGGAATTGTAGCGTGCTCTGATATAATTATAGTAATTCTTTATATAATCAATCGACCATAAAGTTAAGAATGAGTTTAAGGTAATGTTGCAATCATTTTGGAATCACAAAGAACAATTATTTAACAAATAAAATATTTTTTTTCAAAATGAGGAGAAATGTCGGGTTTTTAGATATCAGATGAAAAAAGATCTGTATAACGAATTTATAGTAAAACATATATTTCTTCAAGCTTCAGATTTTAAAAAAAACTTCATTAATATTTCACTCATCAGTTTCATTATATATATAGGGTGATTCTAAAATCATGGAACAAACTTTGAGGGATGGTAGAGCTCAGTAAAACAAACAATTTTTATAAGGAATATATGGATGAAAGTGCTTTGTTGTGAGGAACAAACAGAAAAAAATAACACAATAACAGAAGCATTCATTTGTAGCATACTTAACAAGTGATTCTATACATAAAATGTTAAAACAGTTTTAGAAATTGCATCCACCAACAGTCCAATAGGAAAATTCTCCAAATGGTTGGTTGACTCACGCGTAGACAACATGCTACAGCCCTTGTACTTGTGCCGGGTGTTTCATCTGCCTTGTCCAAGATGATTTCTTCCAGATGTGTCTGTCGTACAGTCCTCGATCTACCCCTTCTTTCAGTACTGGCGATAAATGAACCATTTTCACACAGCTGTTGGTGTAATCCTGTGATTCCCAAAGAGGTCTATATAGACCCCTAGGGGTCTATGACGATCTGTAAGGGGTCCACGACAGTAAAATAATAATTTGGGGGTCCATGAGGTGTGAATGGGGGTCTACGATTGTGGCTCTCATTAAACTAGATCGTGACTAATATTAAAATGAAATTTAATCAAGTGGAAACTAGACTTACCCATTTAACAGATTTATTTACTAAATTTAATGAAGTTTATTTGCAGTTACAAGGCGACAGCATAAATGTGTTATTAGGACTACATTTAGCACAGCCTTTCTTGCCAGAATTAAGCTAAAGGAGCATAATTTTGGACGTCGCCAACATTTAAATGCCCCTTTTTTAGATTTTGAAACTAGGTATGCACTAACGATCTTAAAGTAAAGTTTAGAAACGATGTCAACAATTTTAGCTTCAAAAAGAAATACCTGTTATTCATTCCATATTATGGAATATCTTGAGAAAGCATTTAATTGATTTTTCGATTGAGAAGGTGTGCTTGCCAATCTAAAACAAAAAAAACACACACACACAAAAAAAGAAGAAGAAAATACTAGACATTAACCGAGGAGATATTTAGGGTTAAACCCTGATAAGATTCATGTCAAATGTTGAAAGCTTATTATTGCATCTCCAGATTCCTCCCTCCCTCAAAAAGCACATGTTTCTTGCACAGTTACTTTATGTAACATTAGTTAAATTTTAATTTAATTAACTAATTAAATTAACTAACATGTGTTTTCTTAAATTTTAAACTCTTCTATACTTCAATACAGTTACAAATTTTAATCTTTTAGAGTAAATAGCTCTATACTTGCTGTCAAGAACACATTTAAGTTGATAAATTTACACAAATTTAGTATTAGGAAATTAGGGGGTCTACCCTAAACTGAAAAACCTGCCAAGGGGTCTATGAGGCTAAAAAGTTTGGGAATCTATGGTGTAATCGTTGAAACATTTTGTGGTTTGGCATTCGTCGACTTGGAAAGCGTTTTTAATACAGCCTTAACGCTGCTCTGCCGTTACCTTTAACAGCCCAATACATTAGATGCATGTCTGTTTTTTTTTTTTTTTTTTTTTTTTTTTTTTTTTTGCTGTTAGTAAAATCACTTGTAACGACCGAAATCTCAAACACAAATGCCAATTTTTGTGGTGCAGCAGATCACTGGCACACTTTTCTACCTTCAATTATCGCCAATATTGCCAGCCAATCACACCACAAAAGTCGCCAAACATGCATGACGGTTGATGGGTGCAATTTCTAAAACCGTTTTAACATTTTCTCTATGGAATCACTCGTGAAGTATGCTGCTAATGAACATTTTTATGCTTCCGCTAATGTGTTATTTTTTTCTGTTTGTGCCTCACAAAATGCAGCACTTTTGCCCATACATTCCTATACAAAAATTGTTTGTTTTAGTGAGCTCTACCACCCCTCAAAGTTTGTCTCATGATTTTAGAATCTTCCTGTATATTTAATAACGTAATAATGTAATAATATCACATTCTAACAATTTTTGTGAAATTTATAGGAATATATAAATAATTGCTGAGGTAACGAAAAAAATTCTGGGACTCACCATATGAGAGGGCGAATGGGGGAGGCAGTTTCTAAATTAGAACATAACTAATGATTAATATCGTAAAAGGAATTCGTGTACTGTGACTGTTGCTGTAAATTCTGTATTAACACGAAATTATGTTTTTCATTAACGCTTTAAACTTTAAGAGCTTTTTCTCTTAAAAATTTACAGCACTTTATATTACATATAAATTGGAAGACGTAAAAAAGAATAATAATTTAAACCTTTGTATATTTTTCACCAAACGCTCTAAATTAACTTCAGATTACCGCTTGTATGATAAAGTCTGCTATGTTATAATAATTTTTCACCAGAAATTGCTTCATTAAAACTGATAGAAAATTAGTTTTTCTAACACTTGGATAAAGTCTTAATGGGATTATCTCCTAAGCTAAAATAATGTTATAATATATTATTAATAATTATATCCTACCATGTTAAGTTTTTTAGCCTGCTTCATTCTTAGTTAAAACTAATATAGATTCCTTATTATTTTCTGTATTAAAATTATAGACCCGGCTTGTAATGAAACAGCTATTAATATTTAAAATTATAGGAGGGGAAAAACTAATTTATTAACTCATCTTCGGAAAGAGTATAAAAGAAAATTCTCTCCCTTTCACGTATTTATATATATATTTCTCTTTTTTTTTCTTTTCTTCTTTTTTTTTTTTTTTTTTTTTTTTGAAAAATCGCATAATAAATAAGTTTGAAATATTTCG
The DNA here is from genome assembly GCA_019973975.1 of Trichonephila clavata. Lineage (NCBI taxonomy): Eukaryota > Metazoa > Arthropoda > Arachnida > Araneae > Nephilidae > Trichonephila > Trichonephila clavata. Next base: position 814 of record BMAO01021574.1, on the reverse strand, counting down.
AGATAAATCAGGAGCGAAAAAATAAAAAGTAACAAATACGGCCGCCCTGCGTAAAAGGGTGTAAAAATTTATGCAGTAAATAAAATAAATTTATCTCTTTTTATCAGAAATTATTTTTCATTCTAATTGCCGGCTTTGGAAAGTTTCGATTTGTTTCCCGCCGAATAAAAGGTTCGGTGGTCGTTGCCACAAGAGATTACTTGATCTATCGAAAAATAAAAATCCTCTTCTATACTTAACGTTCTACGAACATTTGCCGCCTTTTTTCTTTCTTTTTTTTCAGAACTCTTTTCCCTTCCTTTTTAACTTTTAGGAGGGTTTGATTTTAACAAACCGATGATTTCGTAAATGTTTGCTATCGCTGGTTAAAGCTCTTATTTGAGGTCAGTAGAAAAACGTTAATGAACGTAAACTCGTAATTGCCCCGTTTGTAAAAACAAGATTTTAAGAGAAGAGAAAAAAATCGTTTGCCAGCGTTCTGAATGTTAAGCCTTTTTCCATTCTATTTTTTTATGTATATATATTGTTCTCTGTGAAGCTCGCTTCTTCACTATCTTTCGTTTTCTAAATGTCGTTTGGACTAATTTCAGTAATCGAATGGGGGAAGCTGTTTAATTTTTTTATAATACAACCATTCAACTCCATAAAGTAAAACTTTTTAGTGAGAAAATTTTACTTCAAAAGAATTGCGAAAAGCTAATTTTTAATCGCTGTTTTCTCTACCAGAATTTCTTTTTTTTTTAACTCTTCTACTTGTTCAAACATTTTCTTACCTTTTTTTTTAACTGCTCATTCAATATATTTTTTTAAAAAA